>JAREIK010002450.1:1719038-1731538 GCA_029783825.1 Sapria himalayana | reverse complement strand
AGTATTTTTTTTACTTTCTCTCTAGTCTCTACTCTTTAATTTATTTCTATCATCTATGCTCTACCTCTTGTCTAATAAAACTAAAAAAGAATTACTAATATCTAATGAAACTTATTTAAATTCAGAAAATAAAAATCTTACACAAAGGTCCGAAACTGCTGAAACTTTGGTTTCTCCTGTCATCTTAACTTAGACATCTAAAAAATAAAAAATTAGGAGGACTTTTGTAGTTTGGACTCATTTTAATATAATAAAACAAAAAAATATTAGGGTGAGGAAAAAGAAATAGTACAGTACAAATATTGTATGAGAATTTTAACATGTAAGAGTGCATTTGGGACTGAACACCTTAAGAGACATTTCAAAATATGCACCAAAAAATATGGTGCATTAGATCCTAGGCAAACTCAACTTAGCAGTGCATTTTTTGAGGCTGGATCAAGTTCAGTCTCAAATTTTACACCCTTCATATACCGCAGCGAGTTGGGTAGGGAAAGCATGACCAAACTTATCATATTGATGGGTCTTCCGATCAGATTTTCAAAATATCCAAAGATAGTGAGGAATATGCAGACTTATTTTTAGCATACTTATCGTAGGATTCCTAGGTCCATATCTAGGAATGATATACTAAAATTTTATTAGTTAGAAAAATAAATAATAATTAATGAATTTATGACATATAGTGGAGTGGTGTCCGTGACAGTCCGATATCTAGACAAATCACGATGATTCATTTTATGCATGTCTCACCGCCCATTATATAGATTCAAAATGGATAATGAATAAAAAAAATTTAGGATTCTCTGAGATTCTCCATCTTCATGATGACTCGGCCATTTTTGAGTGTATGATGAAGAACTTTAGAGAATATAAAATTCAAAATAAAATTTTTAGTATCACATTCGATAACGCATTTAATAATGGAGTAACGATTAACATGTTTGTTAGGAATATTAGAGACGCACTATTAGGAGAGATTTTCCACATCAGATGAATGTGTCACTTAATTAACCTGATTGTATAAGCGAATATGAAGGTGTATTCCCCCGCTTTAGATAATATACGTAACTCATTAAAATATATTCGCACGGCTCACAGATAATAAGAGTTTAGTAGTCTCTATTTATATGCGAATCTTAAGAAGAAGAAATTCCAATCAAATTTGAGACACCGTTGGAATTACACGTACCTAATGTTGAAGTCATGTGTTAGATATGAATATATGATATCCGACTACGTCAATAGTAAGAATAACGAATTTTTTATTGATGATAGTGACTGGGCTATAAGAATTTTATTTATGAAATTCCTGAAATTTTGTTATGACATGACGAACATGTGTTAGTCGATTTATACTTTCACGACTTACATTAAACTCAGGTGTATATGTAATATTAGTAATATTTTTAGGAAATATAGAGCTGACCCGATACTTAGCCATATGGTTGCAGAGATGGAAACCAAGTACTTAAAGTACTGGTCCACAGTTCCATTTTTTTATTGTCTCGCTGCATGCATGGACCCTAGGGTTAAAGTGGAAGGGGTAGATGGTGTTTTGACCTACATTTCCTTGTGCATGAACCTGGATGTTCAACATGAATGGTTCATTTACGAGAAGTTGACTGATCTTTTCACATACTATGATTACTAGGCATGGTGATAGTAGTAGTGAGACTGTGAGTACAGACATGGATACCATCTCTAAAGATGATTTTTCCATTCAGTTAGCGAGGGGAAACGACGGGGTGGACTATCGCATAGAAGCGAGTTTTCTCGGTACTTAGATACTGATTACTGTTCAATCCTATCACATTATAATACCAAGAATCTTAATATATTACAGTGATAAAAATCATATGAGTCTACCTTTCATGTGCTATCTAGGATGACATGGGATTTACTGACTCATCCGGTGTCGAGCGTAGCATCAGAGTCTATTTTTTTGTTGTAGTGAATGTGATTTTGGATAGGAGATCGAGATTATATCCAGATATTATTGAGGCCTTAGCATGCATGAAAGACTCGGAGAATTCGAGGTTTAGCATTCAAGATCATGCTAGGACATGAATTGCAGTCGTAGGGAAAGTGGAGGAGTTAATTGCTGATGATGATGATCCATATGATAGTGATTTTGATGTTGCGATTGAGAATGATCATGATGTGCCGATGAACGATTGATGAGGTTGCTCGTTGTCATGCCACATGCCATTGCCACTTGATGCCTCATAGTTGACAATTGCGGGATTGCGACATGCTGATACTCGACCGCGACACTTATGTTATATTAATGCTTATAATTATGAGTTTTATGTTATTCTTGGTTCTGATTTTTGATTTTGATGTTTTATTTTGTATGCTTTTTTATTTATATTCTATTTGCTTTGGTTTGGGATTGGCCAATTGGACGTTTGATTTGTATTTAACTTTGTGACTTTGTAATTTTTGTAATAGAAATTGTGTTTAATTTATTTTTATGATTAAAAATTTTATTAATAATTTTAAAATTTAATTCTAATAAATTATAATCTAAATCTATTAATTTAATTAAAACATAATTAAAATAAAAAAAATAAACTTTATAAATATTCAACAATTTTTAAGTTACAATTTAAATATTTTTAAATATTATTTAATATAATATATATATTATAATTACATAGATATTAAAAACAAAAAAAATTAAATTTTTTTTAAACCGACTCATACTAGCCTGAACCATCACGTTAAAATAATCAGCCATGTCGACGAGCCGTGCCGGGCCTGGCCTGAAGAAACCATGCTGGGCCAGGCACAGCACTGTACAGTAACGATGTCGTGCCTGGTTCGGCAAGGAAACACGGTAGGGCTGACTAAAAACATGCCGGGCTGGCCCTGCACGACCCGTTTGACACATCTCTATAATTACTAGTAATATGAGTATTAGTTTATGTGTCAATAATTTAGAAGTTTGATGTGAGTGCACTAGGATAAATAATTAATGATATTTGAAAAAAAGGAAAAGATCTATTATTATTTTAGAAAAGAGTTGTGTATATTTATCTCTAGTGAATATAAATGTCATGATGGATAAATTTTGAGAGGACAACTAAATGACTTCGATAGGCAACTATCTCTCTCAATTCTACTTAGAGTTCTTAGACTTTTCTCTGGTAATAATGCCCAATTGTTGTTTTCGGTATGATCCATTCTTATGTAGTGTGTATATTGAATTGAAATTTTTTTCTATCGTCCTTTCTTTGAGAATCTTTCTTTATATTATACCACAAAATTTTAGTTTCTGAAAAAAAAAAATACTTAGGTTTTTTGTAAATCTTAGTTTTTATTTTTTTCATTATTTTACTGATTTCCTAAGTAGGGTTTTCACCTAGGAATGTGCCCTGCTGGTGCATATTGATTATTCTTTATTTTATCCCTATGGGCTTAATTATTATTGTCAATGTTTTTACTTGAGATCAACTTATTTAGATGTTCATGAATCTATTCAAACTATCTTAGATTATTCTTTATTTTCCAAGCTTGGTTAGTGCATATTGATTGTTCTTTTTTACTCGAATTTCTTTCTTTTATTATTATTTATTCGTATATTATTTGATGATGAAAAAAGTTATATTTTAACAATTTTACACTCTATTGTTAATTTGTATTATTTTTGTGGTTGGTTTTTTTTTTTTTTTTTGGGTGTTTTAACACTTTAAATTATGCAAAATTGGTTAGTTTTAGTGATTAATATAATGCAATTTATACTTCTTATTTCATCATTTTTTTTAATTTATACTAACTACTTTAGCATTATCCTAACTACTTAAGCTATTAATGAGAGAAAAAAGTTATTAAGAAGTCATCATATGTACCAATTTATTCTTGAAAGTCAAGTTTTTCTTGAGAGAAAATCCCTTAAAATCCAATTGGCAGTACTCTATGAGTCTATTTATGTTTTGACCCATGATGAGCTAAATATTAGGAGATTGGACCACCCTTAATTTGGAGTTTTTGGAGAATAAGACACATGTAACCTATTCAGATTGAGGGTAAGTCTATCGAGAAGTTATGTTTTTGTCGTCAACTCTTATGATTTTGATATTTTTTTAATTGAATAGATATTTGATTTGTATTCAACATCCTATTTTATTGGTATTATCGTATTCATGTATTTTCAATTCTTTTATTTCTTTTATTACTTATCTTGATAATATTATGATATTCATATCTTTTTCTATGATGTCTTATCTAAGATAATACTATGTCATGTTGAAAGAAACAAATATCATCCATTCAAATGGAAGTATGGAACTTAGAAACAAGTATCTTGACCTTCAAAAATGCTTGTTGTTGGTTGTAATTTGTAACTAACAAAGGCAAGTCTAGATTAGAAATTAAATTCTTTTAAGGCAATGCTTGTTGCAAAAGTGTTCACCCAGATATTTGGCATGTATTAATATGATATATTTTCTCTGGTGGCTAAGATGCCCCCTGTATGAAATTGTATTTCAATAGAGAATATATCTTTTAAATGTCAATTTTTTTATGGTGATCTTGAGAAGAAAATACATGTGAAGTAGCCACCTATGTTTTGAGTAATACGGTTGGGCATAGTTTATATATTAGAAAAAAAATTTCTATGGACTAAAGCATTCACATAGAACTTATTTCTTGAGATTTTTATATGTGGTTACTTTGTTTAATTTACATGTATGTTATGGTTTTTTATTATTTTTTTAGAGAATTTTGATAGTATGATAATCTTTTATTTTATACTTAGATATTATTTGAGTTATGAGAAATGATGAATTGAGAATCATCTAATCCAAGTAATATTTTCAATCATAGTTCAAGATGAATGAATTTAGGAGATTCAAATATTTTCTTATGATGGAGGTAACATATTTCAAAAAAGATATTATTTTGTCACTGAGAACATATGCGATTCATAATTTTAGAGAAATTGATTTTTTAAGTTGTGTTCTAAAACATATTATGATTGACCCATATACTAATTTGGGGGAATTATGTTTTGAGTTATTCCCCAGAAAAATTTTAAACTTTGAAATTTATCTTTTTAAATTTGAAAAAATGTCACTAAACTCAAAAAAAAATAAAATTTGGGGCACCCTATTACATTTATCCTAAAATGCCCTTCATTAAATCCTTAATCTAAAATTTAGTCACTAATTAATGTCTTCCCCCTCTCCCATAGGCATTCACATTTCGCCCTCGGCTTGTGGAAACATTAACTTATTTTAGAAAAAATAATAATTTTGAATTTTGAAAATTCAAAGTTAAAGACTTGGTCTAAGTTAGTTGAGAATTTAATGTATCTTTGAATTTTCAAAATTTAAAATTCAAAGTTAAAGACTGAGTCTAAAGTAGTTGAGGTTTTAGTGGGCTCTTGTAACCTATAAATAGCTCTATTATATTTGTATTTGATAATTTCATTCTTAAGTGTTTGAAGTATTTTTTAAGTGTTCACTTAAGAAAGTTTTATTATTTTCTTTCTTTTTTTCTCTATCTTCTTCCATCTTTTTTCCAACAAAGTGATATTAGATGTGATGGTAAATAGCATGTGATGATGAATAGCGGTATGGTTCTCTTCCAAGTCACAATGCTCCACAAGAGTAAAACTGACAACTAGAGCATTAAGTTGTATGCCCTCCTTGGATCACAATATGTGTGGGACATAATAGAGAAAGACCATGAAGAATCAGAGAATGAAGATGCTATATCTCAAGCTCAAAAGGATAGTTTGAGAGATTCAAGAAAGAGAGACAAGAAGACTCTATCTAATTTATCAAGGATTGGATGAAGATGTTTTTGAGAAAATCTCAGAAGCAAAGACAACAAAAGAAGCATGGGAGAAACTTCAAACCACATATAAGGGTGCAAATCTGGTTAAGAAGGCAAGCCTTCAAACATTAAGAGCTGAGTTTGAAGTATTAAATATGAAAGGAGAAGTTATTTCAGACTACTTCTCTAGAGCCTTAACAGTAACAAATCAATTAAAAAAATAGTGAAATATTAAGTGATGTAAGAATCATGGAAAAGATTCTTCGATCGATAGATTCAAAATTCGATCATATCGTCGCTATTATTGAAGAAACCAAAGACTTGCAAGCCATGACAATAAAGCAGTTGATGGGTTCCTTGCAAGCCTATGAAGATAAGAGGAATAGGAAGGAAGGGAACGTAGAACAATTACTCAAAACTCAGATTGATAATGTCCATAATGATAGAAAGTAACAAGGAAGAGGTTGCAGTTGAGGAGGCCATGGACGTGGACGTGGACATGGACAAAGTTGGAGGTCCTATGATAATGACAATAACATCCAAAGAGAAGAAAGCTCAACAAGAGGTTATGGGTGAGACAACTACAGATCGAGGTATGATAAGTTGCATATCAAATGTTACAACTTTTGGTCATTATGCCTCAGAATGTAGAACTCCAAATAATAAAAAAGTTGAAAAAAAACCAATTATGTGGAAGAAAAAAAGTCAAGATAGTGAAACCTTGCTGCTGACTTATAAAGGCAATGCAAAAGTGAAGATAACTCATAATACTTTGATTCTGGTGCAAACAATCATATGTGTTGGGAAAATAAGCATGTTCGTAGAGCTTGATGAATCAGTAAATGAGAATGTGATTTTTGGAAATAAATCAAAGGTAGTGGTGAAAAGTAGAGGTAACATTCTCATTCAATTAAAAAATGGAAATCATAAATTTGTTTTCAATGTTTATTATGTAACAAACATGAAAAGTAATATTTTGAGTCTATGACAGCTCTTAGAGAGAGATTATGATATCCATCTAAAAGATGATAATCTTTCTATAAGAGATAAGAAGAATAATTTAATTGTTGAAGTGTCAATGTCAAATATTGAATATTTATGCTTGACATTCAAAGTAATCTTGCAAGTATCTCAAGACATGTTACAAAGATATAATTTGGCTTTGGCATCTTCAATTTGGACATCTCAACTTCGGAGGATTAAAATTACTCTCCAATAAGCAAATGGTGAGAGGGCAACCAGTCATTAGTCATCCTGATCAAATATGTGAATGATGTCTACTTGGAAAGTAATTCAAGAAGTACTTTCCAAAGGAGTCAAGCTCAAGAGCTTGAAAGCCACTGGAACTTATACTTACGGATGTGTTTGTCCAATCAAGCCAAACTCACTTGGTAAGAGACTATTTTCTTCTCTTTATAGATAATTTTTCAAAAAAAACTTGGGTATATTTCTTAAAAGAAAAATCAGATGTATCTGAAAAATTCAAGAAGTTAAAAGCCCTTGTTGAGAAGGAAAGTGAATTTCTAATCAAATCCATGAGATTAAATAGTGGAGGATAATTTATATCGAACAAATTTTAGAAATATTGTGAAAATCATGGAATTCAAAGACCTCTCACAATTCCAAGATTCCCCCAATAAAATGGAGTGGCTGAAAGGAAGAATGGAACTATCCTTGACATGGTGATGAGCATGCTTAAAAGCGATAATCTACCAAAGAAATTGTGTGCGGAAGCAATTCCATGTGCAGTGAATCTATCCAATTGATCTCCAACAAGAACCATTTGGGGGAAAACACCACAAGAAGCTTGGAGTGGAAGGAAGTTAGGTATTTCTCATCTAAAAATCTTCAGAGGCATAGCTCATGTGCATGTTCTAATGAGCAAAGAAGTAAGTTGGATGATAAAAGTTAGAAATACACCTTCATTGATTATGATACAAATTCTAAAGGCTACAAACTTTATAATCATGATATTGGAAAGATAGTCATTAGTCGAGATGTCATATTCGATGAAAAATGAGAATGAGATTGAGGACAACAAAATGAAGACTACAACTTCTTTCCTTATATTGAAGAAGATGATGTGGAACATCCAACGCTAGAACAAGCAGAAGATGAGCCTATTACCCCACCAATTTTACTAGTTGGGAGTATTCAAGAAGAGAAAAGCTCAAGTGAAAGAATTTCACATTTCAGAAGCATACAAGAAATATATGAGGTAACAGAAAATTAAGAGAATCTTACTCTCTTTTATTTTTATGTCGGTTGTGAGCATATGAACTTTCAAGAAATAAGAATGGGAAATAAACAATGAATGAAGAAATAAAGGTAATCAAAAAAAATGATACGTGGGAATTAGTTTCACTTCCTAAAGGGCACAAGACAATTGGTATGAAATGGGTGTACAAGGCAAAGAAAAATATCAATGGAGAAGTCAAAAGATACAAGGCAAGATAGGTGGAAAAAGGTTACAGTCAAAGAGCCTATATCAATTATGATGAGGTATTTGCTTCAGTTGCTCGATTAGAAACTATTAGATTTTTTATTTTTTTAGCCGCTCAAAATAATTCGAGGATGCAACAAATGGATATAAAATCTGCCTTCCTAGATTGAGTCATTGAAGAAGAAGTTTATATTGAGCAACAACTAGGGTATGAAGTAAAAGGAGAAGAAGATAATGTCTTAAAGTTGAAGAATGTATTGTATGGATTAAAGCAAGCTCTAAGAGCTTGGAATGCTCGAATTGACAAATATCTTCAAGGAAGAAATTTCATCAAGTGTTCATATGAGCATGCATTTTATATCAAAATTGAAAATGATGATATTCTTATTGTATGTAGATGACTTAATCTTCACAGATAGCAATCCAAGCATGTTTGACAAGTTCAAGAAAGAAATGACGAATAAGTTCGAAATGATTGATATTAGACTCATGTATTACTACCTTAGTATTGAAATTAAGCAAGAAGAAAAGGGGATCCTAACCACCCAAGAATGCTATGCTAAAGATATACTTAAGAAGTTTACAATGGATAACTCTAATCTAGTTGGTACGCTAATAGGATATGGAATCAAATTATCCAAGCATGAGGAAGGAAGTATGGTGGATCCCACTCTCTACAAAAGCTTGGTGGGAACTCTATGCTATCTAACATATATAAGACATGATATTCTTTATGTGGTTGGAGTCATTAGTAGAAACATTGAGAATCCAACAACTCATTGAAAGATAGCAAAGAGAGTCCTTCGCTATATTAAAGGTACTACAAACTTCGGTTTGTATTATTCTGTTTGTAATAATTTCAAACTTTTTGGGTATAGTGATAGTAATTGGAGTAGAGACATAGGTGATCACAAGAGCACCACTAGTTTTGTATTCTATATAGGAGACACTGCCTGTACTTGGGTATCAAAGAAGCAGCCGATTGTCACTCTTTCCACATGTGAAGCAGCCGATTGTCACTCTTTCCACATGTGAAGCAGAGTATGTAGCAGCTACCTCTTGTGTATGTCATGTAATTTGGCTTCAAAATCTAATAAAAGAGTTAGAGGTGCCACAACAAAAACTGACCAAAATTTTTTTGGATAACAAGTCAGCAATAGCTTTGGCCAAGAACCCAGTCTTTCATGATTGAAGTAAACATATTGATACTCGCTATCATTATATTAGTTAGTGCATTATGAAGAAGGATGTATAGTTGAAGTATGTGAAGTCTTATGATCAATTAGCCGATATTTTTACCAAGCATCTCAAGCAAGAAGATTTCACCAGGCAAAGAAATTTACTCGAAGTTTAAGAGAGGGTGTTGAAACATAAACTTATTTTAGAAAAAATAATAATTTTGAATTTTAAAAATTCAAAGTTAAAGACTTGGTCCAACTTAGTTGAGAATTTAATGTAACTTTGAATTTTCAAAATACAAAATTCAAAGTTAAAGACTAAGTCTAAAGTATTTGAGATTTTAGTGGGCTCTTGTAACCTATAAATAGCTATGTTATCGTGATTTTCTTAGATCTAGCACAGATCTAACCAGATTTATTAAGATCTAAAGGTTTTGTGGTGTTTAAACTACATTTTCTACAAAATCCCCAAATTTCTATTCGTATTTTTTCAAATTTTCAAATAAACATGTTTTTCAAAATTCAAAAACTCATCAAACTCGGGGTCAATTCTCTTTCCCTTGTTTGATGGTGAGATTTTTGACTACTGGCTTGTTAAAATGCAAGCCCTATTTATCTCACAAAACATATGGGAAATTATGGTCTCTAGATAAGTAGAGGCTCCAAATTTCTCTACTCTAGAGGGTAAAGAATTAATAAAGAGAGAACTGAGGAAATTAAATGTAAAAGCATTACTTTTCATCCAATATGATGTCAGTAATGTAATATTTTCTCGATTACTTGGATGTACTCAAGCCAAAGAGGCTTGGGACCTCCTAATCAAAGAATATCAAGGAGATAAGAAATCTCGATGAGCTCTTCTACACTCCCTATGAAATGATTTTGAGAATCTAAGTATGAATAACTCAGGCTCTTTCACTGAGTTTTCAACTCAGTTTCTAGACATAGTTAATCAACTTAAAATACATGGTGAAAATATTTCTGAAACTTGTTTGGTTGAAAAAATATTGATATGTATGCCTAACAAGTTCGATGTCATTATGGCAGTGATAGAAGAAACTAAATGTATGTCAAAGATTATCATTCAACAAGTCTTGAGCTCACTAAAGTCATATGAAAGTAGATTGCTCAAGAGAGCTGAAGCTTCTAGAGAGACACAATGCAATCGAGATGGAAAAATTAGTCTACTAAAGAAGATACTCAACCAAGAGAGACAAAAAATAGAAGATTAGGTTCGAGGTATGCTCCTAAAATTAAAAACTGAAATAAAACTAAAACTGATTTTTCTTTTTCTACACTCTCAGTTGACTCACATAAGGACACATACATCTCTTGCAACATATACAAGAGATCAAACCGCACTACTACAGAGTGTTGGTTTGAAAACAAAACTAATGCCTAAATTATAAAAAAATTAGGCATACTTCAAAGGATTGTAAAATAAACCATACATAGTATGATGGTTGTGCAGAGAGAGTAGCTTCTACAGAGCACTTATTTTATGCAAATGAAATAAGTAAATCACCTTCACTAAATACTTGGTTTTTGGATAGTGGTTGCTCAAACAACATGTCTGGTAACCAAAAAATATTTGTGGATTTACTTCTAGTAGTAAATTTACAAGTGAAATTAGGCAATGAAGATCTTGTCGAGGCAAAAGCCAAAGGCAAAGTCTCTGTTCCTACCTCCACTGGAACAAAAATTATAAGAGATGTACTCTTAGTTCCAGCACTAGACCAAAACCTTCTAAGTGTGGATCAACTGATTGAAAGAGGATATAGACTAGTATTTAAAAATAATGTATGTGACATATTTGATCATGACAGTGATCAACATTCAATGACAGTGAAAATGTCCAGTGGAATAAGTTTTTCACTGATATTAGATCAAAGAACAACAAGGCATTGACAATGAATGTAGAGTCTGAAGCCTCATTATAGCATATGAGGTTTGGGCACTTAAATTACTTGAGTCTAAAAAATATTTTTCAAAAAAAAAATGTGTGAATCGAGTGCCCTCAAACCTTGTCATCCCCATTACTGTCTATGAAGAATACTCACTGGGAAAACAAACTAGGAAGAGTTTTCCTAAATACTCTACCTGGAGAGCCACTGAACCACTGGAATTGATGCATGCTGATATTTGTGGACCCAAATCAGTTCAGTCATTAGGCAACAGTAGCTATTTCCTACTATTTGTCGATGATGTACAAGGCACATGTGGGTATTCTTATTAAAGCACAAGTCTAAAGTATTGACTGCTTTAAGAAATTATTGTCCCTTATCGAAAGATAATCTGGACTGAGTGTAAAAATATTTAGAACAGACAGAGAAAGTGAATTCCTCTCAAAAAATTCACTGATTCCTATGAATTGAAAAGAATAAAAAAGTAATTGATTACTACTTGCTCACCACAACATAATGGTGTTATTGAGAGAGAATAGTACTGTAATAGAAATGACTAGGAGTATTCTGAATGAAAAATATTTACCTAAAATTTATTGGGCAGAAGTAGTGAACACTTCAGTGTATCTGCTCAATTGATACCTTACAAAAGCACTAGATAATCTCACTCCAATACAAGCCTGGGCTGGTAGAAAACTTAGTGTTAAACACTTAAGGGTATTCGAGAGTATTTGCTACTCTTACATACCGAATGCATACAGAATCATAGACTCTAAGAGTCTAAACTACATATTAGTTTTATATAGTCTAGATTACCAGGGTTACAGATTGTATTCACCAGAAACTAAGTCTTTTCTGGTGAGTAGAGATATACTCATTGATGAAAATAGCAAGTGGAATGAAAACTTCATGCAAAATAAAGTTGCAAACAAAGAAAGTTGTATCATTGATGTTACAACAAGCTATAAATAGGAATGCACTCCATGGTATGATTCCTGTACCTCCTCTTCTTTTGAGTTTGAGTCTGAGTCTGTATAATTAAATGAAATAACCATGCCTATTAAATATAAAACTCTATCAGACATATATCTCAGTTGAATCATTCAACTATGAAGTGGCTGTAAAACATCAATGATGGATAAATACAATACAAACAGAAAAGTCTGTCATTGAAAAGAATAACATCTAGAC